>JAGTTH010004400.1:0-41365 GCA_022606485.1 Agraylea sexmaculata | reverse complement strand
ATATGACATGTAGTAACAATGCATTTACCCATTTTACTGTGAAATATAACTGAAAATATGAAGAGAGATGTTTACACTATAATGTTTGCCAGGTAACTCATGTTTTCGGCCACTTGATCCACATGAACTAAACACGCAAATAGCCACTCATGCGATAACTTATGTATATATCTATGAACCAGATAAATAAATATAAAGATCATAAGTCTTAGGGATAATGATGAAAACAAATATCAACTAATTGACTAAGAAAACTTAAAACCAGATCTAGGGGGCGAAAGTGCAAAATACCGGTTTTTTATGTAAATTTTTAATTTAAATACCGCTTATTAAGAAAGCTTCATTTTTTAATTTAAATTTCCTAATATTATTATTTTTATTTAATTAATTTGGATTTACGTATGTGGTTGGTTTATCACCTGTTAACAATTGAAACTTTTTTTTGCACTTACCGTCCTTATATATGCTTTTGTTAGATTTAATTGATTGGATTTTTGAATAATTTATTAGTATATCATCAAACTCATGCAGATATAAATCCTTTTATTTATTAATTTTTAATAGTAATATATTCAATATTACTGTAATATAATATGTGCAATTATTTCCAGTTACTGTATATATTAATTTTTGTATAGAATATTATGTTTCTTATAGGATAAAAATAGAAAATTAGATTTTAGTATATATATATCCTAAAATAAAAAAAAATAATTTGTATAAAAAATACAGAGGTATTATTAAAATTCTTAAAAATTTATATATCGTGACGCCTTCCCTATTGGCGGGAGTCCCTTTATAAGGGGTTGGCCAGGCCACCTTGGCCTTTACGGGAGAATATGGTAGAGATGGTTTCCCAGGCCACCACACAGCAATGAGTACTTAAGATCTAGTTTGCTAAGCTAGATCTACCAAGTGATTCCGGTGCCGTGAATCGAACCCGGGAGTCTTCACTCACGAATCCGTTACACTAACCACTGGGCCACAAGGCGGCTCTCTTAAAAATTTCCACTGGGTATTTTTAGAAGTTTATGGTTTAAAGCAGACAATTAAAGATTACTTAAACATTAGAAAAGGAAAATGAAGAATCGGTCTTTACCTTATTTGCTATTTTATACTAAACCTCATAATCTATATTAAATTCATAGATTTGGACATTTTTATAAAAAAATGTATATTTATTAGGTGTATTTTATAAACACAATAAAAATGTAGTAAGCGGGAAATTGGGAAATCTTGGAAATAAATTCAATGTATAAGACTTTTATATACAGTTTTCTTTTAAACGTGTATTTATTTTATTTCAATAAAAACTGCGTTATATATGTGTAAATGGTTGTGTTTGAAACATAGACAAATGGTTTAGATTTGTTCACATCTCGGATCGTTTCAAAGAACATTCCGATGCACATTCAGCAGCCGATGCCCGAAATACCATTCCGTACAGAATGAATTATAATTAAATGTGATATTGGTGGTGTTAATTATTATATAAGGGGTTGTGGTGAAAGCTGTCAGTGGCAAAAATAATGCGAACACGCCTCGTTAAACCAGTGCATTGTTGCAAAAGACATCCCCTTCTAACCCCCGACCGCAACGTGCCCTGAATTTTAACCTTTACACTGCCTTCACCTCACATAAAACAATTTTAAAATATTAAATTAAATTTTTTAATTAATTATCTATTATATCAACCCGCAATTGAGTATTTATAAAATTTTTTTTTAATAAAATCGACAACAGAACACGCTAGAATAATATGTGCCTTTGTTAGTATTTAATTAATTGAATATTCACTCAACCCGTATCAAATTGACCTTTTTTGTATAATGAAGAAATGTTTACACAAATATTTTTAACAAAATTAATGATTTTTCTTTTATTGAAATAAAGTTTATCCTAGATATTTCCTTTACAGTATTTTATTTATATATAGTTTTTTTAGACACGAGTGTTAATAAATTGTTTATCGGTGATCTTAACTATTACTAGTGACACACTTCATTGACTTAATAATCAGTATTTACCTTACAATACAGGAATTCAGAGTAAACCTGGATCAAGACGATCGACCGGGATTTTATCATTTTTTCATATTTTTTTTACTCGGGATTTGAACCCATGACCACAGAATTTGTAACCACGCGACTTATTAAGCAGATAATATAAAATATTCCTGGTTATTAGCTATACAAATATCACGTATGATTATTAAATTATAAATGTTTATAATTGAGAAAATAAAAATATTATTACCCTTACTTTTAAAATAATATATTAAATTCACAATTTTGCTAACCTGTTAATGGCAGCCATATTTATTTTAATAATAAGCCACTGTCAGACCATATTAATCTGAAATGAAAATTTTTTAAACGATACCCAAACTATGTAAAAAAACTGATTAAATAAATATTAGAAAAAATGTTTTGTATTAATTTCGCACTACCTCCCATTAAGATATTCTGTATTAGTTTATGTTCATTATATATCTGTTTTTTTTAAACGATAATGTATATAATAAATTGTTCATAAATCGTAGCCTCAACATAGTTCAACTGTGATATTAAAAAAATGTAGGTTCGGCCTTTGTTAAAATTCACATATAATAAAATATTTTTTCAGGCGATATTAATAGGATATTATTATTGTCAACGAACACAGCCATGAGAATTCAACCCCGAGGCTACATATTAAAATTTCCGGATCGAAATTTTTGCCCAGATGTTCAGCTTAGGAATTTCATTTCACCCTCAGAAATATCAGCCGTTTGGTTTATTTTTAAATCGCAAACGAGCCGCACAATTAATTATTAGTAAAATAAGTTGTGACACGGCAGTTTGGTTTCGCTTTTAGTTTATATCAAATTATGAATTTGCGACAAATTTAAGCGTGTATAGAATGCTTGATAAATGATGTGTTTGTGTGAAATGATAAAGTGTGAAAATGGTTTAGTTTCCCGTAAAGTTGCCACGACATGTGTTTGTGGCAAAACACCAATACCACATTACAAAATTATTCAGAATATAAATTATTTTACAACATCTAAAACCCCTCAAATATGCTATTTGGACTCTACAATATCACTATTTTGCTTACGGTAGAATTACAAATATTATTCAATTCAATTGACACATAGCTGCGAGTAAAATTCAATAATTGTTATAAGTGGATACTGAAACATTTTTATAGTGATAAATTATCGATGAGTAAGTATCCCAAAAAATTTAAAATATTGAAATATATGTGTATATTATTATGTGGTTTGGCTTTTATATAATATTTTTAATATGCCATAAATAAAAAGCTTCTGATTTATATAAGGAAAATATTCAATATTTAACTCAAAAACGGATATTCTATAGATACGTTTTTGTATTACTGACCCATAAATTTGCAAAACACATTTCAAACTTTAAACGACTGTGATTTGTGATACCCTCACATTTTTTAAAAATAATATAATATATTTTTTATAATAATTTTTCAGTATTAGGTTGTTACTCAAAATCAGATTTTTGTCTCACATTGGCATATCACTTGATATATTTTAGGTATAAAATTATTTTTTTTATTTCAGAGTATAAAATATTCTTTTTTTAGTGAAATTTAAATCTCTTTTGAGTATTTATTTAATATTAAAACGAGGGAAAATAACAATGATTTAAACAAGCATAGCCCAGAATACAATAAAAGATTTGCACCAAATAATTAACACACTACCCAATTTTACAAATAATAATTTTAATAAATAAGAGTCCATGGCTAATAATTTATACACAACATATGCATAAACTGATTATTATGAAAACTAATATTATTAATTATTAGGAATCTAATTTGGCTCGGTTCAGGCCATTCCGATTGGTTTAATCAGGTTATTGGGTTTCTGTACTAAAGTATTTCGTAATTAACTAAACAATAAAATTGTGTTCCTTCATTCTTTACGAGTACAACACGTGAATCGAATACCAAATGAATGTATGTACGTATCCCATTCTAGAACCAAACCTAATTCTAGTATTTTTAAAGCAAGTAAACATTAAAAATAGACCATATTTTATCAATATTCAATTAATTAGACTAACAACCCCGTTTAAGATTACACAATATTAATTAATTGATAGATATTTGATTGAATTGGTCTAATAATTAACATTGATCAAGATAAAAAGTCATTACTTATTACATAATACAATAACTATACTCCATTCGTTTTGATTAGCGACTAAAAAAACAGCAATCGTTAATATAAAAATTGCATACTTAATTAAATGGCAAATCCAGATAATGAAACCCGGATTACCTTTAAAAAAAAATTTTCCTTATTATTTATTTGTCGCTGGTCCTAGCAAATTGACTATAGTAAAGACTGAAACAATAGTTTATTATATATACAGGGTGGACTTGAAATAACTGAGAATATTTTAGGGGGTGGTGGAGTATCGTAAGAATAAAAGAAAAAAAAATAATATTAAAAAAACATTAAAAAATAAATAATAATATTAATTACGTATAACAGACCGAATATACGCATAACAGTGACTATTGAGTACTTCAGAGAAACAGCTGATTCCAAGATGGTGGCCCAAACTCAATTCGAAAAGCACTATTAGTGTGTGAATTAATTTTGCAATAATTTTATTTAATATATTTAAAGTCCATTCTATAAAAATTTATCCAAATTGTACTAAAAATAATCCTAATTAAGTGATCTCTTTTAAAATTATGTGTGATTTTTAACTGTTTGGAATTAATATTAATGACATTTTGAAGAATGCAATCGGGTAAAAATACAGAATATAATTAAATATTCTAAATTCTACGTGTTTAAAACATTTTTTGTGAGTTATTTTATGTGTATTTTTTACCAACCACAAATAAAATAATTCAATTAAATGTACTCACTTTAATCGATTGGGGTAAACCCAATAACTAACCCAACCATAATTAACATGATATTTTTGACCTACATTTATTATTTTGTTTAATTTCTTAAAGGAATATCGTCTTCTCTCGTCTAGACTAGTTTAATGATGTTATATATTGAGTGAAGTGTTGAAATATTGAAAGGAAAGCCTACACATATTTGGAGTAGTACTGCTGCTTATAATGAGGTGGAATGTTTGAAAAGATAAATCAGAAGGCTGAAGGTGGCATATGGCAGGTATAAGTATCGGAAATGTTTGAGGAACTTCAACTATTAAGGGCTCAAACTTGGTCTACTCGAATGGAATATGTTTTGCCAACCAAATACACTTTGCTTTGAAGATACGATCCCAAGTTTGGTGTCATGTCTTTATCATTATTACACACCTTCAACTAAATACAATACAGTCACTCCTCCATTATATAATGCGATCAAGATGCTGTTGAATAATTCGATGACTGATTAACAAAAACACATAATAAATATATAGTTTTACTCATACTGATCTTGACTAATTGTAACCCAAGTTGTATCAATATCGAAAGATTCTTTATTCTATTGAATGTGTATATTAATAAAAGCCAAACCCATGTTTGCACCAAAATATTATTATACAATAAAAATTATTAAATAAATGTGGCATAAATTATATCCCAATGATTTAACTTCCAGATAATAACAAGGATTTTTTTAAAGTGATTAAATATTCTTTCTGAATAATTTTCTTAATCTTAACATATACAATCAGTTGCGTGTATACCACCGTTGAGTAAAGACGTATAGTAAAGTGCTCCCGCATGGTGTCGCAAGTTCGAAAGTGACGAGTGCACAAGTGACACAACCACCAAACCGGTCTTGCTCCGATTTCTCCTGTCCGGTATCATACTGTTCACTTATATTACACTGTAATTTCTCCACACTATATACAAGACAATGGAACTGGATCATCAATGTCCTGTTGCCGCATCGACTACAAATACGCTAGATTCTTGGATCAAAGCCCCGACAAAAACAAAGAGAATATCCAGTCCGGAGAATGCCAGTAAAGCCAAACAGGCATGCCCAAATAAGAACTGGCTTGCTGTGCCAACAGCAAATCGCTTTCAACAATTAGAAGACAAACAAGAGGAGCAGGCGATTGGCAAAAATACGCCAAAGCCACCACCTATATTTGTGCACGCAGTAGAGAATATAAAACCACTGACAGACTTCTTAGAGCAAGTAGCTCAAGGAGCATACTACATTAAACAGCTGGGTAAAACCCAAGTAAAAATACAGATCACTAAGTCTGAAAAATATATACCTGTAATCACAGGTTTAAAAAATAGAGATACCGAGTTTCATTCGTATCAGACGAAAGAAAGCCGATCATATAAGGCTATAATAAAAACCTTCACCACACGGCAGATATCGCCGAAATAAGCGAAGAGCTCGCAAGTCACGGCCATGATGTTATCAGAATAACAAACATGTTGCAAAAAACAAACAAAACCCCACTGCCTATGTTTCTTTGCGAATTCAGACAAAAAGAGAACAACAAAGAAATTTTCAAAATTGACACCATACTTAGGTGTAAAGTCGTAATCGAGCCACCAAGACCTCAAAAAGAGGTCATACAATGTAAAAAGTGTCAAAGATACGGACACACCGCGAAATATTGCAACAGGACTCCGCGTTGCGTAAAGTGCGCAGGTGAGCACGCAACAACTGATTGCAACAGAACAACAAGAGACAACAATGTGAAGTGTGTCAACTGCAACGGGAATCACCCAGCAAATTATAAAGGTTGCGAAACACGCAAAAAGGTACAAACAAGCCAATTCCCCGTATTAAGAAAGAAAATAATTTCAAAACAGACAAACAACTTGACTAACACTACAACTTTCAAAACCAATGACATGCCAAAGTCGTATGCTCAAGCCACCAAAAATATCGAGCCAACTCCCGAAAAACCACAAGACAATATTACAAATAATTTAATAATTAAAATGGACAAACTCATTGAACTTGTCATGAAAACCATGGACAACATGACACAGATCATGGCAGCTCTTGTCCTAAATAAAAAATGATTCCATTATTAAAAATATGTCTTTGGAACGCCAACGGTCTTGGACAACATAGCCAAGAAATAAAATTATTTTTAAAAGAAAAAAACATTGACATAATGCTTATATCGGAAACACACTTTACCGAAAAAAGCTACATAAAAATTCCCATGTATACTATATATACGACGAATCACCCCGATGGAACTGCGCATGGCGGAACAGCGGTGATAATTAAAAACACTGTGAGACATCATCTCACTGAAAAATATGATCGAGACTTTCTCCAAGCAACCACAATTGCTGTCGGAGATACAAATAATTATGTATATATATCGGCTATTTACTGCCCACCCAAACACTCGATTAAACGAGAACATTTTGACGATTACTTCAGAACACTTGAAGCGGATAAATTCATCGCAGGTGGGGACTTCAATGCCAAACACCAACAATGGGGGTCTAGACTGGCCACACCCAGGGGGAGAGAACTGTATAAAAGTATGGCAAACAACAAGTTGACTCATCTATCGACTGGTGAACCAACATATTGGCCTACAGATAGAAGAAAAACACCGGACCTCATAGACTTCTGCGTAGTGAAAGGAATTCCAATCGAAAGACTGAGCGCAGAATCTTGCCTCGATCTGTCATCAGATCACTCACCTGTTATTATTAAATACAGCTTGCTACAACCAATTATCAAACCCAGTAAATTTACACTCGGTAACCGTCACACAGATTGGGAATATTTTAGACATATCTTAAATGAAAATTTGAAATGTGATATACCATTGAAAACAGAAGACCAACTTAACACCGCAGTTATTCACTTTCAAAATCAAATTCATTCCGCAGTGAAAAAGCCACGCCCAATATGTCAAAAAAACCACACTCAACAGATGATTTTCCCCGCTGGATTCAGGAAAAAATACATGAAAAAAGACGCATTCGTAAAGAATGGCAAAATACTCGAAGCAAGGAACTCAAGAGAAAACTGAACGAAGCAATAAGAGATATTAAAAATATCCTATGTGAATGGAAAAATAAAGGGATTCAATCCTATCTGGAAGGTCTTACAGCAACCGACGCTACAGATTATTCTCTATGGAAAGCTACAAAAAAACTAAAACGGCCCCAAATATCCATACCGCCCATCAAAACGGCTGACGATAAATGGGCAAAAACTACAAGAGAGAAATCAAACGAGTTTGCGAAACATCTCAAGGAAGTATTTACACCAGCGGAAAGGATGTGTTCCCCTGAAGAAGAAAGTCACATTCATAATTTATTAGATAGTACGGAACATAAAGAAAACTATTATGTCAAAATTGGACTTCAATGCGTCAAGCATGTTATAAAATATGAAGTACGCGCAAAAAAAGCGCCAGGACATGACATGATTACCGGGAAGATAATCAAAGAATTGCCAGATATCGGATTAAGATTTCTAACCATAATATTTAACGCGATACTTAGAATGGGTAGCTTCCCTAGACAGTGGAAAATAGCAGAAATTATTATGCTACCTAAACCAGGTAAACCACCCGAAGAAGTCACTTCATATCGACCGATAAGCCTCCTGCCAATATTTTCCAAAATATTTGAAAAAATTCTACTGCGCAACATGAAACAAATACTTTTTCAAGAACACATGATCCCTGATCATCAATTCGGTTTCAGAGAAGCGCACTCGACAATTGAACAAGTTCATCGAGTTGTGACGATCATAGATCGCTCCATACAAGAAAAAACTACTGTTCAGCAGCATTCTTAGATATCAGTCAAGCTTTTGACAAAGTCTGGCACCCAGGCCTGCTTTATAAAATCAAAGGAAAACTGCCCAAAAACATGTATGATATTATCAAATCGTACTTGACCGATAGACAGTTTTTTGTTAAATATGACAACGAAACTTCAAATCTTAATACCATAAGATCTGGAGTACCGCAAGGGAGTGTACTAGGTCCTGTACTGTATCTAATATATACAAACGATCTCCCAAAAACCGACAACACGACACTGGCTACATACGCTGACGATACCGTCATACTCGCTTCGGACAAAGATCCAACAGCTGCCTCACAATTCCTCCAGAAACACCTTGACGCAATACAGAAATGGCTTGAAGTATGGAGAATTAAAGTAAATCAAACCAAATCGACACACGTGACATTCACAAACAAAAAACAGACATGTCCACCAGTGAAAATTGGTGGGAAAAATATTCCACAAGAAGACTCGGCTAAATACCTCGGTATACACCTTGACAGAAGCCTAACATGGCAAAAACACATTAAGACAAAGAGACTTCAAATGGAACATAAAAAAAGACAAATGTACTGGTTGATTGGCAGACATTCCCAACTCACACTTACAAACAAGCTATTGCTGTATAAAGCAATAATCAAACCCATTTGGACATATGGATGTCAACTGTGGGGGACAGCTAAGGATACTCATATCAGCAGTATCGACAGGTTACAAAACAAGACCCTGAGAGCAATTTTAAATGCTCCATGGTATGTACCCAACTGGGTCCTATTACAGGACTCTAAAACAATGACAGTACGCGAAGAATTGAAAAAATTCAGCGAAACGTACCAAAGTAGATTAAAAAGTCACCCGAACGTACTAGCGAGGGACTTATTGACCGTAGACTACGCAAGACGTCTACAAAAATATAGACAACTTGACTTGCCAGCAAGATTCAAGGACTGACAATGGTGTTTACTTGATAAAACAAGTATGAACACTTGAACACTTATAACCTAAACACAACGCCGGGATTGAGTCGTCACTGGACAACCAACCCTCAAGACAATGTGACAACAGACGACGAGTAAGATGTCTTTAGACAGGGTACTCAAAAATATAAATCAAAAAAAAAAAAAAAACATATACAATAATTCAATATACAAACATTATTTTCTCTTTTTGTAAATTTTGTACATACGTATATGTTTTAATAAACCATCGAATTTTATAGAATATATTGAACCTTGATGTTTTATCATTGTTTGAGTAAGTATTTACATATAATACTTTTACCCTTAATATTTTATTACTTATCATTTATTATATGTCGTATTTTTTATTCAAAAGACAAATAATATTCTTTCAATTACAAATGGGTTATAGCCATAATTTAAATTGTTAATATTCATTGAACATAATTTATATATATATATATATATCGTGACGCCTTCCCTATTGACGGGAGTCCCTTTATAAGGGGTTGGCCAGGCCACCTTGGCCTTTACGGGAGAATATAGTAGAGATGGTTTCCCAGGCCACCACACAGCAATGAGTACTTAAGATCTATCCACTGGGCCACAAGGCGGCTCATATATATATATATATATATATATATATATATATATATATATATATATATATATATATATGTGTGTGTGTGTGTGTGTGTGTGTGTGTATGTACAAAAATATATCCACGTGTAGTTTTTTAAATAGTCTTACTTTTATTTAAAATATATGAATTAAAAGAAAAAGAATATTTAATATTTTAATTCCATTTTGATTTTGTTATGATTTTACAACTCATAAGGTCTATAAGATAATAAAATTTAATAACAATCCTTGAAAGCTGATCATTGAAATCTACAATCAAACCTTTTATTATTTGACATAAATAATAATAAATGAGTGGTATAATGGTGTA
The DNA here is from genome assembly GCA_022606485.1 of Agraylea sexmaculata. Lineage (NCBI taxonomy): Eukaryota > Metazoa > Arthropoda > Insecta > Trichoptera > Hydroptilidae > Agraylea > Agraylea sexmaculata. The sequence goes on along the minus strand of JAGTTH010004400.1, from coordinate 30,706 downwards.
GCCGATCAATCTAACAATTCGTCCAAAGAACATCGATTCCCCAAAATCCCACATTTGTAGATCAATGGACTTCGATATGGAGGAAACCTTTTGAAAAGTCGTGTGAGAGGGTAATGAGTTGGGTCCGAAGGTGTTAGAAGGATCGGCACTTTAGTACCAACTATAGAATTAACTTATTATTGAGTCCTTATAGTGACTAATAGTATTGCCACAAAGCCTTCACTCCTACACCCTGTCAAATACTATTACACCATAACGATCCAATCCTATATTATATAAAGAAATATCCACTTTCATAAGAAAGATTTGTATTACTATCAAATATACAGAATGTCATAAATGAAAAGTGGACTCAAGTATTACAGGAGATACGACTTTTTATACAATCTAGTAATTTGTAACAATTGTGCAAATAATTATGTTATTTTAATTTAAAAAATGCTTAATATTCAACATGTTTTAAATTGAACTTCAAATATTTTAAAGGCCTTTTGTGTAATGCCACCACGACCACAAAAAATAATAATTTAAAACCGGCCATTAATTATGAAATAATTTATTATGACAGTTTGAAAATCTACTTTTTTTTATTATTTGAAAAATAAAAAGTATTGCTCATGAGGATTATTATGACGAATTTTCTTTTAATTACTGGACTTCTTTAAGAATTATTAATAGTTGCACATTTACAATAAGTGGGATTTAGGAGAATTCAGTGTTTTTTTTTTTAATTTAAATGAAATAAAATTCCTCCAAATAAATTGTATTAATCTTGATGAATTTATTTATTGACTAATAATGTATGAGGTTATGAATAATCTATGTACATATATAACATTTTGATAATCTGATCATTTTTCCTTTTAAATATTATAAATCCATGATGGAAAAAAAACATTAAAATCGTTGTAATCGATACAGTTGTTAAATTCCTAGTTATAGAATTAAACGCCTCAATTTATTATTTAACTTATAGTGAACGATTTTCAGAATACATATTCCAAGCACCGTTTAAATGGTTTATTTGAATCAGTGTCGTTATATTTTACGATCTTTATAATATATATATAAAAAATAGGCATTGCGCGAGTCACGAATCAATTTTTCCCATAAACATGCCAAACTTTCGAGTACCTCTAAAAATTTAGAGGCCATTGTAAATTTTTTGATAAAATTGCCATCGTTAACCCTGTGCGCCGCTTGCCAAATACAGAATATTTATGAAATTGATAATTTATTATGTTTTTACAAATAAATAGCACAGGATGCAGTGATATTTCACAGTTGTATTGCGGTTTCAGTATAGAATTGAAAGGAATGACTGAAGTCGTATATTTCAGGGTGACGCAATACAACAAAATACCATTCCATAGATGAATCAGTTTTATTTATATCAAAAGCTTATTTATAAAGATATTATGCGAATTAAATAAATGCTAATATCGCATATTAATAATGACATGTACAATAAATGAAAGCCAACCTAAATAGGTTTGATTTAGAAGAAACACAAATATTTCAAAACTCTCAATTTGTTGATAAGTTTTTATAAAAACAACCCATCGAATTGTCTATTTAAACCTCGATTTATATAGTCTAGATTTTTTTCCATTAATAACATATTTATAAATAATGTGTACATTAAATAAAAGCCAAACTTATACGCTTGCACCAAAATATTATATTCAATATTTTTTTATAAAAATATTTGTCAATTAGTATATTTTTTTTGTTAATAAACCATTGATTTTTAAACAAATTGACATACCTTTGGATGTGTTTTTTTTTAATAGATATAATATACAGAGAGTGATAATGTTATTTTTATAAAAGCAGTTTATTATTTAGTATTATTTGTTGACGCGACTCAAATTTAATTAATTTAAATTTAACGTTAAAATAATAGTAACCTACCCTTAATTTACAGATCATATTCAAATAGCTTTTAAATAAATCAAAGTGTATTAAACTTATTAGAATATGTCAACTAAGAAATTAGGGAAAATTTTTGAATTAAGTATACATATGTATTAAAAATCGTAAAATACTGGATTAAATTCGAATTATTCAAATAGGCTAATTATTTAACATGTTTTATGGCATGAAATCACGTCCCTTCGGTGTAATTTAGTATATTTTTGAATGTTAGTTTGAAGGCGAAATGTCTTGAGTTTAATCGCTCTCTCATAAAGCAACTGCCGGCAGGTTGAATTATCCCCACTGGGGTAATATTGCCGTAGCCCTGTGTGGGTATACCTTATTTTTACAAGAACCACCATTATCTTTTTATATACGATCCCCCTAATTCATCTCCAACACTATATAACTTTCGTTCATTAGCGTCGAGCATGACCTGCAAAATATTTGAAACAATTCAAGACACTCTTGATAAATTAAAAATATCTTTCTTAACATGTACTCTGCTGCTTCTTAGCAAAACACATAACGGTATAAAGAGGGAGTTTTCGAGCCGGAGGCTTATAAGATTTAAATTTGAAATGAAAAGGTAAGAAAGGCAGAGTAGAACTGTGTTTGGCAACAAAAAAGCAACAAGATGACTACCGGACCCAGTCGTAAACCGTACACCATTAACTTGTTCAAAAACTTTCATGTGCCTTTCAATTATTAAATACGAGACGAAATTGTGGTGTCAATATTTAATGCCAGGGGGGCGGAATTCTCTGGGGGGTGGCGTGGTGCCCCTTTTGGCCACCTTTCATACACCAAATTCAAAGGAATTCAATATCACATTGAAACTATTTAACGAGTACTTTCATATATGTCATGTAAATAAAACCAAATATGCTTCGAAGAAACGTAAGTTCATTTTATCAATGAACTTTCATAATTGATCAATTAATCACTCAACTCATATATTTGGTTTTAAGAATTTTAAATATGTTTAATTTTGTTATTAATTATTTATTAATACTTTTAAAAATGGGTTTTTGTATAATATTTATAAAAAACTCATTCCATATAAATATTATAAATATTTATGTAAGAAATAGTTCCAAACATTATAAACATATTCATAGCTTATAAAGTAATTGTAATAAATTTAAACAAATCCTTACTGTATGAGATTCGTCAATTCAGTCAATATGTAATAAAATAATAAACATCATATATTTTACACAATATGTGCATTTACATAACTGTAAAAAAGTGGCTTTTGAATCATTATTCATAAACAATTAAGAAATACTTTAGAATTACAAGTTTCCAAATTCATTATTAATAAAATTAGGTAAAGCAGAAAAACGCACATCTTCCATAGAATCATATTATATTTTGGTTATCAAATATTGCAACTAATATTTGAATAAAATTAATTCTTGATTTGGAAGCTTTCGATTTTAAGCCCTTCAATTAAATATAAAACTCTGGAAAGTTACATATTTTTTATAACAAAAAATATTTGACTAGATATTACATAGAAACTTAATAAAAATGATAAAACTGTGAGATACTCTGTAGGAACTGAAAAAGAGATTTACTCATTAAATCACGTAATTTAGTAATGAGGTTGTGAAGATGCTATTTTGCAATTTTCAATTTCAGAGAATTATTCATTGTTGAATTTGTTTTTGGTTTGATTATTATGAATTATTTAAATGTTTTCAAAACAAATCGAATAAATTCCATGCAAATATAAACGATTCCGGTTAAATCTCAGACTCATGCAGGTCAAAGACTGAGGGGGTAAATTCCAAATATAAAGCACTTACGAAATTGGTTCGGTCTTCGAAGCTTTAAGATTTTAATAGGGCTTCAAATTGGTTATCTGTCACGTTGATTGATCTCAACGATCGATGCAGACGGGGGTAATCCTTCAAAGGGTTGGATTTCAAATTAATTCAAGAGGCGCAATGAAAATTGGGGGACTTGTTGAATGAAATCGGCAATTTTTACAACCAGACAGATATGAGAGAAGACCAGACCCTCAAAAACCACCCTCGGAAGAAACCACCACCATTCAAATTTATCACCTATATTAGGGCAAACCTAACAGCCGCATCCGATCGACGGAATTATATTTTATTGCACTTTTTATGGGCGATCGTCGAAATTTGGAAAATCGCATTTCTTCCCCCCGAGAATTATTATTGATCGTTATAAAATTCTTACGATTACCGTTCCGTCTTTACGACATCGCCAATTTAACACAAATTGTATTTTATTATAATAATATAATGCCAAGTGACAATATAAAAGCAATTGGATAACATTATATATAACCCAGATTAAATATGAACGTAAAATTTCAAAGAAAAATGTTTCAATTATATTTATGGATCGACCACTAACATATTATTTTATTAAATTTTCGAATAATCAGGTTAAAAATCTCCTACTTAAAAAATCTAAGGATTTTTTCCTATTTAACTGATTATTTTACTACATAAAATTAAATTAAACGTAATTATTAGGACATTACTACCAAATACTGTTTGAATTAAGTTTTATGTAGTTAATATTTTTTTTTATATATTACAAATTTTTGTGCTGTAACTCAACTTAATATAAATAATTATGTTTTGGTGAACTTTCAAATATTTATTCGATTGAGTTTTTCATAGTCATCATTTTCAAAATTATCATCGTAATCGTCTTCAAAAGTACTCAGTCTCATTCAAATAAAAAATTGTGGAACTTTTTATTTACATATATTTTTATGCATATGTTATTTCAGCACATGCTAATTAAAAAACTACGAAATTTTACCAAGATAATCAGAAAATGCTTAATATAAAATGGTTATTATTTTAAAATGTAAATAATAAAAAAACGCTTGAAATTATTTAAATATATTATTTGATTTAATTTATGATTAAGAAGTATGTTGGAACTTATATATACGTTCTTAATCAGTTTCAGATCCGTGAATATATTGTTAAAGAATATAGAAAAAAAATTGTATTAATATACTATTATTTTTATATTAGAGCCGCCTTGTGGCCCAGTGGTTAGTGTAACGGATTCGTGAGTGAAGACTCCCGGGTTCGATTCACGGCACCGGAGTCACTTGGTAGATCTAGCTTAGCAAACTAGATCTTAAGTACTCATTGCTGTGTGGTGGCCTGGGAAACCATCTCTACTATATTCTCCCGTAAAGGCCTGGCCAACCCCTTATAAAGGGACTCCCGCCAAGGGGGAGGGAACTATATATATATATATATTATATATATATATATATATATATATATATATATAGAAGGCGTCACGATATATATATATATATATATATATATATATATATATATATATATATTATATATATATATATATATATATATATATATATATATATATATATATATATATATATATATATATATATATATATATTAATTTAAGCAAGCAGTAAAAAAATAGTATTTTGTAAAAAGTTTTGTAATTACTTGAAAGAAGTGATAGTTGAGTGAAGGCGTATAGAAGCGTGGCGATGGAGTGGCAGCCATTATATTTTAAAACGATCATGTAACACTTGTGTGTGTGAATTGAAGCTTAATTTACGTATGAGAGGGTTTATATTAAATAGATCTGGTTGTCGTTCACAAGTAATATGTATTGAGAGGAGATAGTTTGTTTGGTGATGCGAGGAAAGCTCTAATCAGCCAAAGTCTACTGAAGGATATGCCTCGTTTCACTTATTGACAGGTGCATGTCACCTGCCAATTTCTGCCATTATATAAACACTATATTTACTACTCAATACAACAAAACAAATAATTGTTTGTATACTATAGTCCGATCATCAATAACCGAGGATACCCTTACAATCATTGACAAAGAGAGAGTTGAGCGATTACGCTTTTTTATACACAACAACGTGTTAATTAATTGTCTGTCGGTGATTTTAACTATTACTAGTTACACAGGTCACCGTCTTAATAATCAGTATTTACATTACAATACAGGAAATCAGAGTATACCTGGATCAAGACGATCGATCGGAATATTATTAACATCATTTTAAAGATATTAATAATATTCCGATCGAAAGATCGGAATAAAATTAATATCTTTAAAAAATATTTTGTATCCATGATTACGTATTTTCAAAAATGTCTTCAATGGATTTTAAACTCAATTTTTAATTAGGTAAATTCTCAAGCCAATATATTTAATATTGTATGTATTTTAAGTACAAGCCCATTCCATTGCGACAGCTGAGTTTGCATCTGCCTTCATTTTTCTTTATAAAATAGGATAAATTTATCTTAAACAACTAGAATGTTATCCACAGTACATATGTGTGGTAATTTATTGAAATCACACCCTCGACTAAGGTTCTACTTACTGAAATTAGATTTAAGCATCGTTGAAAGAGCCACAATATTACGTTTTTATGTTAGCACTGTCAATGTTAGAGGGTTTTTCTCCACAGTGAAAGCCTCTTATGGTAATAATATAAAACCCACAATACAACAACAAGCCTTTTAATATCTTCACATATAACGAAACCCTCTCCAATGTCTATTTATCATAATTACCTAAACTGAAATGAAAACTCTACGTGCCCGGAATACTTTCATATTGACTAAATCAAACCACATATAAATGAGATAAACCACAATAATACTATACAAAGGTAATTTAGGTTCATCAATACCGCAACACGTTTCAATACAATCTTTATTAAAAAGCTTTTGTTTATTTAATTAAATAAATTTTTTAATCGTCGTTTTTGAGATTACTTTTACATTATCTACAAATTTTCTATTAGAAAAATTGTTCCAAAAGACACAAACTACAAAAAAATCCACAGATAAAACGCAAATGTGCAGTTATTCATTATAAAAACATTTTTTAGATTTCTGTCCAAAATTTTCGAGTGATTTAGTGAACTTAAAAAATATATTAATAAACTGGATGAAAGTGTATGAAATCGAAACATTCCTAAAAAACATACAATTTCGTTTTTACTAATCGCAGGACTTGAACCTGCATGATGATAATGATGATATCATTCTCTCTTTTAACCAATTTTGCAATGGAGACTATTCGTTATAAAACATTAATATTTAATAGATGTATATTTAAAGTTACTTGACTTATAAATTGCTCCATTCATAATTCGTAACTGATGGTCGAGCTTTTTTAACATTCATCTAAGGATTTATTAATATTAAATACGGATTGTTTATTATTGAGTTTATAATAATTTCAAATACTTATTTTTTGCGAAAAAAAATATTTTTAAGCTATTGCAATAGCGGCTGAAGCGCATTTTGATATCAAAATCCAGTTACTGTGATATTTAAGTATGTGGTAAAATCAAACAAATAAAAACATCAGTTAAAAAGCCAACCAGTAAATATACATCTATTTACATATGCGAAAGTTTTAATTGAATTTACGATGTCGGAAAAATTATATCATAAAATTAATTTAAAAGTGGTAAAACTCAAGCTTTACAGTTTTCAGTCGTGTGTTTTTTCAAGTTTGTTTTTTTGTATACACTTTGACTAATTTGATTAAAAAGATTTCATGAAGGACAGAAGTCATGAGCTAGAAACACGTGAGCGCCGCCCTAGGTGTATTTTTCAGAGGCCAAATAAAACGGGCGCCAAAGTGGAAAAAAGTGTTTCAGCCACTGAAAAACTGCCAGAAGGGGGTGACGAATTCTGAAAAGGGGGTGGTGCGGAAGGTGGCAGTGAAATAAACCAATTTTACATGCCGCCTCGCCTGAAAGTTTCTTAATAAACATCTGTAGGAATTGTTTGAAAGAAAAATTATATCTCCGAAAACACCGCAGGGGTTCTTAACGTTTCGCTTTGTTTCGATTCCTTCGCGCTTCTTTTCACTGTGCATATTTCTTATTTTTGTCCCTATAATATATTCTTTGATGGCGTAAAAAATATCAGGTGACAAAGCCTCATTTCGCCGCTTCGATTTTTTGTCGCTTTTCCCTCGGCGCTTCATTCAAAACTAAAATCCATAAAAATCCAACACTTCTCCTGATTAGCCTCCCAGCTAACAATTGAATAATAAATAAAACAATTTCAAAAGAAGGTCGTACTGGAATAAGAAACTGTATTAAGTTTGTTGACATTGGAAAGTTTTGTTTTAATTACCCTCTCTAACCACAAGAAGCTTTTAACTCAAAACTTCACAATATCACTTCTGGATACAACTTTTATTTACATAAGCAATCTCATACATTTACACTTAATCGATTGGGTGGGGAAAATGTTGAGAATATCAAAAAGGGTTGTTGTTGTTTTTTTTCATGCTTAGGGGTGTTTTCTTGTTGTACTTTCATTTCACACTTCTCAGGGGAGAGTAATCGTGATAAAGCCTAAAAGTGGACAAAACTTTTTATTCATAACCGGTTCTTGCTAAACGATATCGTAAAACAAAATTCGCTTCGTCTGCTACTTTTCCATGGCGTTTTTATAACCTTGATTGTTTACCGGAAAACTGACATAAGAAACGTTCTTTTATGACCCTACATATGATACACAAATATTTACTATATTTAAAATAAATACCAGGATGACCAATTATAATAAAAGCTTACATATTAATTGATTTGCGGGAAAAATATTAGGCATCAGCAGTAGGAATATATATTTTTTAATTGATATATCCTTTAAAAAGTACCGACCTAACCTAATAAATTAAATAAGTATATTAAGGGATAACGAATCAGATATATTGACAAAAGTTCTTAAAAGTCAAATTATCAAATGTGCTATTTATTAATTATTCTAACCCGGACCACCTTTTTTTACGTGCTGAGTGAAAATATACTTTCACTAGTAAAAATAATAAAACCACTAGGACGTTTTATTATTTGCTTGATTTGAATAAATTTATTTCGAATTTACCCAAATGAATTCTGCTTGATTTAGGTCCTTATTATTCGCTTTTCAATCCAGGAAAATATAATAAACCTTGATTGAAAGAATCGATTGTCCTGTTTGTCTTAATACTATGTAAAATACATTGGGTTATATGTACAAAAAATCTAGTTTATATATTGAAATTATTTCCCACGACGAATATATGTGTGTATATGCAAACTTAACCCATGTCCATACAATTAACAATAATTATATCGGGTTTTGAATACATAATAATGGGTATTTGCGGTAAATGTGTCCGTAAATCAGGCAAGCAACCCTCACGTATATTCTTAATTAGAATTAATTGCAACACGTTTTCTCACCTGATTTAAATTCGTGTAGCGACACATTTTATTGACCTTGTCTATGCAACAACAACACCCTTCATTTTAATTAACCCAATATCTAATAACAATTAAAAAATACTGAAAAAATAAGTTTTTTCTAAATAAAAAGATCGCAACGAAACCGTAAATTGTATTCAAAAAGTCTACGACAATCTGCGTGAACTTTGCTCAACAAATTTTACATTTTTATAAAATAGTTAGGACTGCTAAAAATATAACAGCAATTGTATATATTTGACTATCTTCAACATATTTTTAGAAAGGGGACTAAAGTGAATATAAAATAATAATTTATGCAATAAATAATTAAGACATAAACTAAAACTAAGTATTGAAATGTAGTCCTTAATTTATACCAATTATTTTTTACCAAAAATTCCTTTTTTATTATGGTAAAATTATATTTATCCCAATCGATGGTAAATTATATTGAAAACTAAATTGAAATCGTCTTGATACAGGTTTTATTTGATTTCCTGGATTGTAAAGTGAATACTGCAGCAATTATTTACTCTTTAAATGATTTATACCTGTCGTATTTTTTATTTATAAGAATTCAAAAGGGATAGATAGTTACTAATATAATTAGTTATTATAAAATAATAATAAATCTTTGTTTATCTTAGAATAAATATCAAATTTTAGACAAGCGCAGAGTATTGTTGTCGTATTTTTACGGTGTAACCAATCGTGATCATTAGGCGTTAAATCTCACCTATTCAAATTTGACATTAAAAACATGAATAATAATATAAATATTATATTATTCCTGAATATTCAAATATTTTTGTCAAAAAAAAATTGCATCTTTTTAATACACCCACAATCGATTATAAATAAATAACATTAATAAATACGACCCAGTAAATAAGGGTGTGGATTATTTCCTCCTCAATTAGAAAGGATCCTGAAGTAACACGAATCCTTAGGCTGTGGAAAGATGAATTTTCAGTAAATTTGCTGAAGGAGACACGTGAATGTGAGATTTTCAATATGCAAAGCATTAAAAGAACCCACGCAAGTATGAAATTATTATAAAGTGTGTGTGTTGAGTTTCATTTTCTTAACTCCGTCATATTATTCCGAGAATAATAAATATGTACATATAACGCTTATTTATTTAGTCATAATAATACGAAATTTAAATATGACGTGGTATTGTTAATCTTGCATCGGGAGGAACTTTCAAAGTAATTAAACAATGGAGATGAAGTTCCTTTAGTCGCTTCAGTATTCAAGTAAGCACTGCGCTATGAAAATTCGTTCCGATCTTAAACACTAACTTATCATATTTAATTAAAATCAGTTCTTTAAGCTGTCTCAACCTAAGACACTGATTATTTTATACAGGTTTAATTTGATTTCCTGGTTTGTGAAGTGAATCCTGCGGCTACTCTTTGGATGATTTATAGCCACCTCTTACTTTTGGACACTGATATACTTTTCAACTTTAAGATTTTTTTTCTCAAAGATAAAAATTTTATTGTTAATATCACATATTATTTCCACAACACCTTTTATATTTTTTATTGTTATATATTATTTCTAATTTTATTTAATAGGTAAAAAAAACCGCGTTTTCATCCAGAAGTACGACACCGATGTCGTTCTTCTGGACAGGTATTCTTCTTCTGGACACAGCAAATAAAAACCATCATAATTTAATTTTTTTCTTAAAAAATACTCTTACTTATGATAAACAATACCATTTTTTAACATATATTACAATAAAATTATTGATAAAACATCAAAATTTGAAGAAAAACAAAAAAAACATGTTATGTCAAAAACATCTGTTTATAAAAGGGAGTGAAATTTATTATTATTTTTCAATTAATTTTGAGGATCTAATTGAAATATACGAGATAATTAATTCCTTTCCAAAACCCCAATAGTCAATTAGTAACTTAAAATTTCTCATACATGTGGATATCCAGAAGTAAGACACACTGGATTTTTTTGAAGTTTTTAATGGAATTTCAATTTGTTCACGCAAATTCATTAAAATATATCAATAAGTAAGAAGTCTTTCGATTTAAATTAGTCTTATACAACTTACAAATAAGATTCCAAATAAATCCATAGGTAAAAATTTTATTAGGTCAAACAGCAGAAGGAGGGCGTTAATATTGGAGAAGGCTTCATCCTTGAGAGCGGAACAATTTCATAAGTTAGACTCTCATATACATTTGAAAGCAAACACACATGTACATAATACAATATAAAGGCCTCCTGAAATTCAGGAATTGTGCACGTTTGATATTCAGCGCATTGACATGGCATAAAAGCCTCCAAGCACATATTCGATGCGTACACTGAATAATTAACAAGAGGAGCTTCTCAAACTTCGACATGTTTTATAACAATACCAAATGAACTATTTCAGATGCGCATATGGATTGTGGCACTCTTTGAAATACTACATTGGAATTCAGAGTATAATTTGAAAATCTTCCTCCCTTAAATTAAATACTCGCTTTCCATTTATCAAAGCAAGGAAAATTCATAACATGAGAGAAAATATTCCTTACATAAATTCGGAAGAACTAATTACGCCGATATATTAACTGCGACCTTTGCTCTGCTCTTTGTGACAAAAATATTGCTTTGACGTTCTCATGGGACTAATATTATTATATATTAAATTGATTCAAAATTCATTACACAACAGGTTGTCATCATACATATACGTTGATTTAGGCAAAACTCATGTGAATCCCGAACTATCTTAAATCATAGACCAATCTATTGAACCATAATAATAGAACAAAAAAGTAATCATAATTCAACACAATAAATACCTGATTACAATCCAAAAGATGAATGTGAAGATTTATGGTTACCAATAATAGGAAAATATCAATTTTCAATTGGAAATTGAGAGCTAGAAAGTAAAAAAACTCTATGATAAATGTATGCAAACTAAAAAAAGCTTTCAAACGAGTTTATTTAATTTTATATAAGAGTGACGAATTTTTACAAGAGACTTAAAATGCATATTTTTATATCAAAATAATCCCTTTTAAAATAACATTCACCGTTTTTTTAATTTCAGTACATAATAAAATCAATTGAAAAATAATTTGGTCATGGGTTCAAATCACTCTCAAGTAAAAAAAAAATATTTGATGGGTTATAACGATTGGGAGATCGGTAATGATATTAATAAAATCCCGATCGTTCGTCTTGATTCAGGCTTACTCTGATTTCCTATATTGTAAGGTAAATACTGATTATTAAGTCGATGACCTGTGTAACTAGTAATAGTTAAGATCACCGATAGACAAAAGAAAATCAACATTTTTATTTGGGTTTTGTGTATTTAATTTTTTATAAAATTAAATTATATGATACGAATACAAATAATCCCCATATACATATTTAACTATCAACTCAAAATTTAATAACGTTCTGTTAATAGTTTGATTTAGGACAATTAGCAAGAGTGGGCTTTTCCTTTGCATCAAAGGCTCCCTATTAAACTAATGTACGGACATATTATATATTGTAGTGCAATGTATTTAAATTATATTGAAGAACATCAAACACTAGACGAATTCATACTTGATTGGTATTGTGTGCCTGAATACAATGTCTGTTTTAACCACTATTACTATGATTATTATATAACCGAACTTCCTTTATAACATGCACACAATGTTCTTTGTTCTCTCACTACATAGGCTAATTTTACAACAAGGTTTCACAGTCAATTGCTTTTTAATGACTTTCATATTCGCATTGAGTTGGTTTTTATAAATAATGTTATTCAGGCTTACAGTAGTATATAATGTGCCTACGGAAGGACTTTGTGATAATGGTATTATTGCAGTTATTGGTGAATGCCTTCAGAGATGACATTGTAAGCTAGCCAATACTGTAATAGTATGTATTGTACAATATAGTAACTTGTTATAATAGTAACTAGTATAACTACTATGTCAACACCAATTGATAGCACCACGGGACACTAGAATACCGCCACTATTGTGTCTCGTATCCAATTAATTATATTTAGCGCTATTCCATTCCGCGGACGCATAATACCATTATATGGGAATATTCTAATTTGTATTCAATTATTAATAAATATTATTATACAATTTCTTTAATAAATATAATTTGCGTACAATGTTTTGATACATTATGATTTGATTAGATGTTGCAATATTAAGTTTATAGACTTAGTCTTTTACTTATTTTAATACGGAGTATAATCAATTGATATTTAAAATAATTAATAAGTCATAACATCATTTATGGGAAAAAATACAGAAACCCACTTGTAGAACTACTAAAATACATATATTTTTTTTTATTATTATTATTAGGAGAACACAGTCTTCTGGAATACCAGAGAACCTACATCTCTGATGGAGCTTTCTTTGAGGAGGTATTTATACACAACAGCGTGTTAATTGTCGGTGATCTTAACTATTACTAGTTACACAGGTCACCGACAGAGCGGCTCTGCCCGACTTAATAATCGCCTCGGTGTTTACCTTACAATCCAGGAAATCAGAGTAAACCTGGATCAAGACGATCGATCGGGATTTTATTAATATTATTCCCGATCTCCCAGTCGTAATAGCCGATCAAATCAATTTTAAAAATTCTTGACTTGAGTGGGATTCGAACCTATGACCACAGTATTAGTAGTCACGCGTCTTATCCCCTGAGCTATCACGCTGGTTTTATATAATAAATATATATAAATATTATACATAATAAATAATAATTTAAAGTTTCGCTTATTTGAAACATATTTGATTTTGTTAACATTTTGTATTAAAGAGTTAGTGGAGAAGTTAACCATTTTGTTATAGTGTTTATTGCTTAAGTCAGTGATAAACTCCTCTACTGTTTTCATTTTGATACTCTCATGAATTGCTCTAAGGTACGTTCCAGGACCCAAGTTTAATATCATTTTAAGGCACTTGTTTTGGATTATTTGGAGCTTTTGTATATGAGTTTGAGCCACGGTAGCCCAAGCAGCACATCCATATGAGATAAGGGGCCTAATGGTAGACTTATATATGAGAATCTTATTTTTAATGGATAATTTACTATTTCTATTGATTAAAGGATATAGGGTATTGATGGCTATGTCAGTTTTATTAGTAATGTATTTAATATGTTTGGCCCAGTATTAATAAATTGTGAAGATATTTATTGAGATGTTAAACTCTTGTTGTAAAATAGTTCTATGCAATGAGCCAAGTCAGAATGCTAGACAGAATTCTACCGAACAGCTGTGAACGGTAGTCGTTCGAACGGCGCTCATTGTATGGGAATTCGACTAAATTTAAAACAACCTATTTACACTACGATCTTCGTGAATAAAATACCTCCTAGTCTTACACTCTCTCTCTACACAATCATCACATTTTTAATGCATAGCTATAATATTATTTATATTCAATTAATACGGCCGAAATATCTAATAGCACTCGATTTACGCGGTCAAAATATTTCAACGATATAATTATATATTGTTTCTACATACAAAAATTGTCAAAGAATGTGTTTAAAATTAAATGCCTTGCCGAAAAATTGACACTTTTTTTTATTCCGTAAAAAGAATGTATTCAAATTGCCCGTTTAATATAATCATACACGATATAAACTTTTCATACAGTGTGGGTAGAAATATATGTTTTGTGCATATTTTTTGTGGTGTTTCTGAAAACAATAGAAGGGTTGGTTGATATTTGAATGGTAGGGTTGGAAAACAAACCTAGTTGGTGGAAAACTCTCTCCATTTGGAAACTCTAAACATGGTCTCACATTGAAAAGAAACTTAGGCCCGCGGCATAACCCACATTTCCTAACACAATACAACTATCACCTAACAACGGTCTAAGTCACAATATAATAAATTATCAATTAAATAATTCGATTTGGAGAGTATAAGACAGAGATCTTTGAATTTAACATTTAAAAATAGTCACCGCATTAATGAATAATGAAATCTGCGTAAATTCAACAAAGTCTATTATGCTAAGTTTTACAGGAGAAACAACAAAATAGTTCAAGTTGAAAGACGCGATTTTCAATGTGAAGCCATAATTTCGAATGGCGTTTCATATTCATTCGTTACCGCCGTTAAGAATGCCAGAAAACTGGATATATAAATATCAATATGGCGGACCAAGCAGATGAGTCTGAGTGAGACGGTTGGTGTTGCCTCTGTCAAACTCTTCTGCAAAACTTGTTATTTATCATGCACTTGTCCGGCCTTTTAATATCGATGGTGTATTTTCAAAAGCTTCAAAACAATAATTATGAATAAAATGAGAAAAATGTTAAATTAATTTAAAAGTGTATAAAAAATTAAATAATATAATTATTTGGCTAATAATCATTTTGCACTCTCTACTTTTTATGCGTATTTCTATTAATTATATTATTTTAAACAGACTAGCCAATTTCAGGATTGGCACGGTCTATTGTGGTATCTTTCTCCGTTCATATAATGCACACCTGCATTTTTTTCTGTCATTTTATGCATCTAAAATAAAATATTGTTGATAAAAAAGTTCATATTCTATATAAATCATTTGATATTTATGGGTTTGGTATTGTAATTTTTGCACATGTGTGTGAATGGTTTAGTGCAGGATCCATTACAAATTAATATCTACGATACTGTTTCGCCTAATTGTCGTTACTACCCCTTTCAGTAACCACCCTTGTAAGGGTTGTAACATATTCATATAATATGTATATTCCCTTGTAAATACAAAATATATTTTATTATTTCATGCGATCTCTATTATTTATTTTTTTAATTTTATAATTTATTTCTCCCTAATATGGCATCCCTAGTCTAATGGGAATGTTACCTGTGTGATTGGTGTTATGGGGTGGGATTTCAGTATTTTGTGTAGCGAGTGCCAATTGGACCAATATTGTCATGTCCAATATTGTATTCGACAACAATCCACTGACATTATTAAACCATTAAAATTATTATTAACGAATAAAAATAAAATTCTTTAATGCATAAAAACCAGCTTAATAGCTCAGGGGATAAGGATCATGGCTACAAATACTGTTGTCATGGGTTCAAATCTCTCTCAAATATGATATAGGTTTATTATGATGAGTACAATCTACACTTACAAAATAATATATTTGTAAAACTTTTTTTAAAATTTTATATTTTTGTGATACTATAATTTTATATTAAGATTCTAATCGTGGTAGAGTGACATGATATGACCTTTTTTACGAGAGATTCAATATTCATATTATTTTTATATCAAAATAATACTTTATCATATAGCATTCACCGTTTTTCATTTCAATACATAATCAATTAAAAAATAATTTGGTCATGGGTTCAAATCCCTCTCAAGTAAAAAAATATATTTGATGGTTTATTACGATTGGGACATCGGGAATAATAATAATAAAATCCCAATCGATCGTCTTGATCCAGGTTTACTCTTTCCTGGACTGAAAGGGAAGCACTGAAGCGATTATTAGGTCAGGTAGAGCCGCTCTGTTGGTGAACCAATGTAACTATTCGTATATAAATAAATATTTTAAAGAGACATTATTTTAAGGTTAGATTAGGGAATGTAAAAATATTACAAATTAAATATTTTTTATAATTAATTAGCTAATTTCAATAATTCGTTAGTTGTAGCACTGTATTAATAAATCATTGTCACTTTATATTACATTATTTCAAAATGATACTATTTTATACTACGTGGTTTTAAACGGTAATCGTTTTATTATTAATATATATGTATATAAAAATTTACAACCCATTAGTGATATAAGCTAAACGGGTGACTCTGTCTGTTTAACCCCTTAAAATCCTGAAATAGTCTATAGATCCTGCAAATTATTTGTCTATTATAATTGAAGTGCAAGCTGTAATGTTTCTAATATTTGTACAATGGCAACGAGTTAATTACCGATAGTAATATTTTATATAGGCATGATCATAAAACACAATGAATATGAACGGGCTGATAATGCGGCGCTGAAAGTTTCAGCCAGTAGAAGGACGAGAACAATGGCAGGGATGTGAAAATGTGAAAAAGCATGTTACTAAATAGGTTAAATGGTTATTTATAGCATGATATTCAGAGAGTAGTGCACCACAGCATCTGGTTTTTTCACAACTACTGCTCTAATTAGAACCACCTATTATACTTGAAACGCTAAATTGCTCTACTGCCGCTAAAATACTATATGCTAATATAAAAAATATACAAATATATTATGATGAACTCAAATCATACTTTTCTAAAGCTTGGGATTCCTAGGCGTGCGTCGCCGTAAACGTTCATCGTAAAGACGGTAAATAGAATTGCTTTGCTGTACTTTTGATTGGTTTTTTGTTAACCCCTTACCGCATGGAGGGTCAAATGTGTTCAAAAACTTTAACGCAATTTAAAATACATTTCAAGTATACTTTTTTATAAACTGAATATTGTATTGTATTGCAAATTTAAGTGTCTTTCTAATGATGTAATTATAAAAATGTATACTTAATTAGAGCCGGTTAAAGTATAACGGACGAGGGTATCGAAATTTGCCTACTTTCGAAGCTCTTTTCTCCAAAATCATTAGATTTACAACAAAACTTTTAATATAAAATTAAAATTGAATATATTAAGAACATAATTTGTGGTTATTTTGGTGGTTTTGAGCTATTTATCGTCATTATATTTGAGGTTGAAAACACGTCCCTCCTCAAACCCTCCTTGCAGTAACTAATCTAAAAACACTCATAATCAATATAATTCTCAAGCAATTTTTACTACTTTATTTTCGGGATACAATTTCAAAATATTATTTTTAAAGGAATTAAATAAATACGATGTTGCAGTATTACGATAAGTTTTTTTTGGGATTTGTACAGAAATAAATCATAATAATTAAATAAATAATATGTGCGCGGCGTTTTTTCGCCTTACTTGCCGTTCCTATTACTGCATGCAGGTCAAATTAGGCCAAAATCTTCTCAATATAATAAAAAATAAAGATTTATTATTTTTTTTATTATTTTTCCCGGGCCTTACCATTCAATATTCATAATATATATCAATTTCAATCAAAATCTGAGACCTCATGCGGTAAGGGGATGACCAGTGCCTCGCCCGAGGCTCAGACGAGGTATTAACTAACAAAAAACCGATCATAAGTGTAGCTAGTAATTAACTCTACTATCGTATTTACCGTATACGATTACAGTGACGTATGCCTGAGAATCCATTACTTTACGGCTATACTTACTAGTATAATAACTAATAATATACGATTTGTTTCTCATATTTCGATGGGTAAGTAACACAAAAACGTATCTACAAATTGACAGTTTCAAGGAGAGAAGACAACATACTAATGTATCTTTATTGTAATACATTTTGGTAGAGACACATATGTTTGGCTCTCATTATTTAATATGAATTTGCCATTTCCACATAATTTCTTTATAAATAATGAATAACAACAATATTTATATTTTACTGAAAAAAAACGGATTTGTTGTATATTACAAATATTATTCAATTAAAAGGTAGCTTCGAGTAAAACTCTTGACTCAATAAATATTATACGTGGATCTACAAAATGATTAGGTATTTTGGTTTTCATTTAACTAAATTAATCATTAATATGCAATACATAATAAGCTTGTGATCTAGATAGATAGTATAAATGTTTTTAACATTCGACCGTATTCAATATGATAGTGTAATAAGGATGTGTGCGTGTGGTGCGTATGCATTTACACCAATACAAGCAAGATTTAATATATTTTTATACAAGCGACTCACAAATACACTCTTAAAATACTAGTATATTGAATATTATTTAAACGATTGTAATTTGAGATATCCTAACAATTTTTTGTTAATATAATATAGAATTTCAATCAATAGAGAATAAAATAAATATCAAAATCATTACTCTTTGTTTGTAGAGCAAATTCCATACTTTTAACATGCACAAAAGGCGTAAATGATCACATTTCATAGCTCTAATATTATATTATTTTACGATACCACCAATCACACCTAAACTGTTCAAGTTACTTGTCTGCCAGTGGGTAGCAGTTATTAACATTTTATTTTAACAATGCTCTACAAACATAAGAAACACAGAGTATAAATAAAGTTCCATCAGTTCTTTTTTAAATTTTCTAAAGTCTATTGCTTTTAATAATATAATCACGTAGGAGATTATGTATGGATATTTTTCTCATTAATATATATATATATATATATATATATATATATATATATATATATATATATATATATATATATATATATATATATATATATATATATATTTATTTATTTTTTTAAATCAAATCATGCCGAAAATCATGGTAGGGTTTATCTTTCAACATAAATATTTAATTCAGTTGAAAGAATAAACAGACGTGGATAACCTAATTGTATTTTGTCGAGGGTCAAATTGACAAAAACATGAAAACGCACTCAACTATTGTTGAAATGTCCATCTGTTGCATCAAGTTTGATATATTTCACTAATTTTTATTAAAATTAACTGACCACTTAATAAGAATCAGACGTATTGTTGTGGATCAAAGGGAAGACATTCCGTTGGTAGGAAATCTCATTAGTGGTTTGGTAAGTAACGAGTTAAGTTTCTTGGGACATTTGTTGGTGATATTTGTCAGAATATGCGGAAGGGTGAGTCTTAATGACCCTTCAACAATTAAGTGTAAGAATAAACGACTCTCTAAATTATTCTTAAACCATTTTGGTTATACGTTCTAGTTAAAAGGTTGTAAACTACTGCATTTACTGTGTCACGCCTCACATCAGAAGAACAATTTCCCTTGGGATCGCAATTTATATGCATTGAACCATTTAAATACTTTTTTTCCTTTACAAATTAAAGAGCGTTCTTCATTATTTTATGTTCGTAGAATTAATTTGCCCAATGAAAAATGTATTGAAGTTATTCTAAGGCTTCACTGACAATGTAAGCAAAATATGACTCAATCACATTTTAATTAATAAGGAAGCATAGACATTTTATTTAAATAAAAATAACATTTATCCAAATTAATAATCAACTTTTAAATTATTATTCTAGTATTTGTATCACTTATTATTATAACTACAGCTGCTACAGCGTGGCTACGGCGCAGCGTAGCGCAGTGACAACTACGAGCGATGGCCAACAGTTATTGTATAAAAATTACCTTCGTAAATATTAAAAAATAAATAATAAATTTCGCACTCACCTAATTATCAATAAAATATTTTGGTCATTTATATTTTTTTGTTATATGGAAAAATCAACTTTTAAACATTTTTTTTATATTTTGCTTACACTTTTAAACACAAACATACATACTTGTATGCTATAATAGGCATAAAAGTACTATTTTGATTGGTTATGTGACGTTAAGATCAGTTTCGCTTTAAGCATTGTGTTCTGTAGACGCCCCAATTATATAATGGATTAATAAACGCCATAATAATTATTAATAATAAATTAATACATATGTGGACGTAATGACTTTGTACTCTTGAACATTGATATATGAGATAAAAATTTAATGAATAATTTCTACAAAATAATAATTCTAAATAATTTATTGTAATACAAGTTGAATTTATGTAAAATTATATATATATATATATATATATATATATATATATATATATATATATATATATATATATATATATTTAGTTAGTTAATTTGTATAATAATATGTAGAGTAATTTATCGCGCCCGCATACAAAGCATGACGTATATTTTCCCTTACGACTTCAACTCAAACTAAACTAATAGTTTTTAAATATAAATTATTCTGTATGAAATCGATCTGAAAGTGAGGACTAGACAAGTGTTCCGATGACCGAAAGCCTTATCCTACTTGAAGGGCTCCTAGTATATATTGACGATAGTAGTAGTAATAGTTATAGTAATAGTAATAGTAGTAGTAAGTGGTAGCGTAGCTTCGTTCAAATATTTGATCCAGTTAATGGCATGCAGGTCTGTTTAATTAGATCTTACTTTACACACTTATACCATCTTATAGAGCAGGCCTTTAATGAGATATCTTTATAAATACTCTATAAGATTAACTTGCCACCGCCTTTGAATATGCACGGACAAAGGAAATTCATAATTAACAATACACTGTGTTCTAATTTAAATAGCATATTTAATTAGTGTGCACTATTATTAGTTCATTTATCAACAAACATACGCTCGATTGAAATCCAATTAAAGGTTTTACTTGTACAACAAATAACAACAACGATCGCTATTCAAATGATTTGCTAACAACGCTCGGCTAAACTCTACTATCAAGGTTGTCACAAAATTTATTAATTTAAAAAAAATCTTCTAATTAGTTTACAAGCATGCTTAAAATAAATTGAGATTAACAGAACTAATTTTTAAATAAAAATATAGATGAATAGTACTCTTTTTTCTTTATTTTTTTAAAGCAAATGTCAAGTCTCTTACAAGATTATTCACCAACAACCGTTATTGGATGTTCTGCAATACTAATTTAAAATTAAGTACTGTTTTTGCACAAAACATTTTTACAAATATTGTCGGCTTCCTTTGCATACTGCGTAATTCCATTTTGTCAAATTTAAAAATGTATATGAAAAACTGATTCAAGATGAAAAGGGCAGACTGAGAAATACACATTGTTTAAAGTTTTAAGTATTTGTTTTGTTAACCATAAAAAGATTTCTCAACATTTATATTGTAAAACCTATTTAAAAAAGATTGCGTTTATTTATTCTGTTTGAATGGTTGCATTTAACCAATTTATTTCTGGAGTATTCCAACATTACCGCATTTGAAATCCCCATTTGATGGGATTAAAATAATAAAATAAAAAAATTGGAGTTACGCAGTCTGCAAAGAAAGCCGACGATATGAATTAACAAAATATTTAAAATTGGGTAAGGTATTGGGTAATGTGGGTAATTGTAAGCATACATGTCTTTTATATTTTCTACCAAATAATAACACTCATCTTGCTTGGTTATCTCCATGAATAATTAGAAGCTAGAATAACTTATTGATTATTTAAATATTTAGATTATTAGAAGAAGAGGGCATTTAATGTATTATATAAAAGACAGACATTTTCAGCCCTGATGTTGCCAAATGCTTATATTAATAAATACCCAAAATGCCCATAGAATCTCAATGTATGTATGTTTGAGATACTTTTAAGTGGCTTAAGAATTTTTTTTCTGAAATAAGGGGATTGATGAAGTATATTTTAATAATTATGGACATAGCCCTATGTAAAAGGAAGGATTAGCAGCAATTAGAGAAGCCTAGTGAATTTATGCTGTATAGCTCATATCTGACGCCGAGTACCCGTTTTGCATGCAACTATAATCATGCACAATTATACATTATTATATATGTACAATTATACAGATTAGACTTAACTATATTATTGATTGGCGATAAGATTTAACATTTTAATTATAATATAAAAAAAAACTTTTTTACATATTATTATATATAAGAATTATTAGGAGTGACCAGAGATGTGCGGAAGTCAAACGAATATTATTATGTTATAGTGTAAGTATATAATACTATAACATTCATTTGACTTTGTCACATATCTGATTGTGACTGTTTATTTATGACTAATCGTTTATGAATGAAACCACATAAGTGACTTTTTTTAAATTTGAGTGTTTAAAAAAACTGTATAGAAAACTAAAAAAATATATATTTTCCAGTGAATGCAACTACAAGTTTAAGTCGTTTAATAAACATAAATATTTTTTATATATTTTGATAATATAAAAATATAAATTTTGCAGTTGACTGGTTTAAAAAATAAACGACCCTATCATATTTCTTTTTTAACATTAAATTTAACTGTAGACTTAAATGAAACAGTAAATGCTTTTTACACTAATAAAAAGATTATAGACTTTTTAAATATCAAAATGGGGATAGGTTTGACTTATTGTATATTTTTTTGTTTTATTATTAAATTAACCTGAGACAGGATAGGTTTATTCAATTTTTGAATAGAAAAGTGAAAATAATATCAAAGGTTGAACAATATTAATCTGGATTTATTAAATCAATGTATAATCAAATGTAAGACTTACAGCTGTATTCATTAAAATGCATACATGATAGTGTCTATAGTTCTGTCACTTTTATTTGAGTCACTCAAATTCAATTATTCCAGCTGTCAAAATCAAGTAATCCAGCTGTCAAGCTGACAGTGACAGCTGGAACTCTCCACTTTGACAGATCCTTTACTCAAAAGTGACAGAACTAAAGACACTATCATATATGCATTATATTGAATACCACTACTAATAACTAAATTAATATATCAACATTTAACAGCGCAATAATCATAAACATGTACTTTAACTATACATTTTTTTATAGCGTTTTGTCAATAAATTATTTTAGGACATTAAATGTATTTAGGTAATGGTTTCGTAGACGTACGTCAAAACGCCAGATGAGTCAGTCTTTTGCAATACTGTTGGTCGGTTTTTTATTAGTTAATGCCTTGTTTGAGCCTCGGTTGAGGAATTTACCACCTTCACATACCTTCTTTACTTTCTTTTATGCCTCAACCGAGGCTCAATTTATGCATTTACTGTCAAAAAATAAACTAATGATATAGGAAAGTAACTCTATTATCGTCTTTAAGGTGTACGTTTACGGCGATGTACGCCAAAGAAACCCAAGCGTTACAGTAGGTAGGCCGTACGTACTATTAATGCAAATCTAACAATATACGAATTATATATAAAATGTATTTTTGATTGTAATTATACACGAAAGTACAATAGAGGTGTCGGCAGACTGTATGGCAAACTTGTGTCTAACTGCATACTGTTTGGGCTTGCAATTTTGTTCATAGCTCTGCTTTGGGGTGTCACATTTACCATAATATTGCCAACAACCTTCAGCTATTGTTATAATTGGAATAAAAGATTAAATTAATGGGAAATAGATCTAAATTTTTATTTAAAAACTAGATTCAGCCATACTTTTATATCCTCCGATTAGATAGATTAATTTTTTGAATGACCTAGTTGTACTTATAATTTAATATGTAGATAAAAGCCTGATTTATTTATTTATTAAGTTCAGATTGTTGATATATATGTACATATGTAGGTATATTGAGATGAATATTTGGGGAAATTGTTCTTATATTAGAAAAAAGTAGTGGTTTCATTTCGATGTGTTATTAACACAAAACGGTAAGTTTAAAAGAAGAGAAGAAAACAAATATAAGTGTTTCTTTATTTTAAATATATTATTGAATATTTTTGTGATAACGTATATGTTTAAAAAAATCTTATTAATATTATTATAATCTTAAGACATTATCGTGTTGAATACTTGATAGAATTCAATAATTATTTAAAGATATATTTATTTTAAAAATATAGTGTAAATAACAAACTTATTTCTTTAAATATATACGATATTATTTTTATAACCCATCGATATGGAATTGAAGGCATGTAGATATGATATTTCAAACTTATTTCATTATAATCAAATAATATATGAAATATAAAAAAAAATATTTGTAGAATAATAAGTTACTCGTCCCTCAAAAACAAGTATATAAATGTATATTATATAACCACGATTCCAAAACAGCCAGATCAAACTTATTCTGATGAAATGTTTTAATATTACCTTTTTAATCCCGCTGTTGAAATATATTTTTGTAAATAGCCCATCAAAAACACACTAAAATTTAAAAAAACAAAGTCCAGTTTGAACGCTTTGGGTCTAACAATCACAAAATTTCTATAAATACAGGTAAACAACTATTCCATCCGAAAGTTGTTAATTTGAAACCTTGTCTCTGTTCGATTAAAAGGGTCTCCTAAAGAGTTTTCAAACAAAACAACCAAAATTCACAACAAAAACATTAGTGAGAATAACCCTTGAATTCCTACAAATAATAAAAGGTAATAAAAAAACACGTCCGTTGTGAAATTAAGTATTGTGTTGGACAAAACGGTGTCTCGTATTGAATAATTCATAGAAAAGCCTTCGGGGCCAATTTGTTGTGTCTGGAAAAGATATAACATGTTGTCAAATCCGTTGACTGAACAAGACACTGAAACATTCCTTTCAGGATTCACGAGTGCAAAGGGAAAATGGTATTTTCAGATACTGAAGAAAAATATAAGCAACCACCTGAAATATGCATGCGTTCAACAACATTTTTGAATTTTTTAACAATCGCTCGTCACTTCTAAAAAGATTATTTTATAATCGTTAAACTTTATGTTAGGTACATCCTTGCCAGAGATGTGCCAACATCAAACGAATTTTATTGTTTTATCACTCTGTCTTACATTGTAAGTGTAGAACTATAATGTTCATTTAACTTTGGCACATCTCTTCTCATTACCAATGATCATGTTAAATATTTTAATAACCATATCCTATCACTTTATAAAATCATATATTCTTCTTCATAATTCATATATTTACAAAAATAAATAAATCGATGGGCTAATGAACACTTGTTGTATGTCCTTAAATGACAATATTTTATTTGAAAGTTCACAATATTAAAACTTTAAGCTTGATCACACAATTATAATATGGCTGTAATTTTTGAGAGAATAGTTAAGGATGTCAAATACATAATATGATTTCATATTAACTCAATTTTAGAAAAAATTATATCATAAAACAAGTATCCTTCGACCAATTCTGATTTATATCACAGAATATCACAGAATTTTATCCAAACTCTAAAAGAAAAATACTTCAGTTGTATTTTAATAATAAGACTATTATGAACTCAAATTTAAACCCTGTTAGTAAATTCAAGGATATTTTAATTTATAAATTCAAAACACTACATTATTTTATTGCACTTACAAACAAGGCCAAATAACTTCTCAGTCGTGCAGTTTAAGTGATTATGTTTTTGAAAAACTTATTTTACATAAAAAGTGTAGTTAATTAGTTTATAGCTTAACAGTGACGGTTTGTATTGTTTTAATTTGTCAAATGACCAATATTCACTATTGCATATTTCAAATTTTAAATAATATATTTTTATTATAGCAGTGCAATTATGGATTTTATACACATACAAAATAAATCTATTAACCCATAAATCCATATATATAAAAATCATAGAAAATTTAAATACTGACTGAGGAAACCCTCCAGGAATGCCAAAATAAAAATCGTATTTTCAAATTATTGTTAGAAAGCAGAATGTAATTGAGGGTGAGAAGGTGGTTTTGGTGAACAACGTGACGACGACACAGCCTCCATTAAAAATAACATTTGTACGTGACTTTTACTCTTAACACCAAAAACACAACCTTCTTGTACAACTAAATTGTGGAAATATTTTCACCTCGTCACATACTTAACATTTTTATGTACTAAATACTTGAGTTTTCCCGTCAAATACGTACATTTTTAAATTATTTCACTATGGTATTGCTGCATACATAATTCGTAGCCGATGAGCGTGTTTTTTTTAACATTTACCGCAAGATTTGATTCGTAATTGGTTGTTTGAGATAATTCAAAATTTTTGGTAATGTGGCCAGATAACTATTTATTGAGTTTGTTTTAATTTTAAGTAGTTACCGATTGAAAAATACATGTTTACAGACGTTTTCGCATTCAAGAATCGACGAATTTAAATTATTTGTAAATTGAAAATATTATTTCTAAACGTAAATAAAATACAAAAAGCTTCTTTAAATTACAATAATTATTTTATTAGGTTCTCACTGGAATTTAATTGAAAATTATAAAAATAAATAAATACATTTTTACTTTTAGAGATACTTTTCGAGAATGTTATTTAAATCGCGATGTTTAAAACGTTAAAATGTATATTTTAATAATATTCAAAATGTAAACACATGTAAACTATCGATTTATAGATACTTTTTTTACTTAAAGATAACATTTTAGTTCCTAATAAATATTATTTTATAAATTTAATTGTGAATGTAGGTTAATAATAAGTAAATTCAAATGTTTGGTGCAAATTCCAAATTTTGACGAAAGAAGAAAAGGCCTTGGGCAATATTAGGAAAATTATTTTCAATTCTATTTTGCTGTCTTCCATTTGCGTCTTCAAACCAATACGCAAATGGAAAATAAAGCCTCTTTAAAGCGCGTTAAACATTTAAATAATGGCGTGGGGTGAAACTCCATAACCCGATAAATATTTAGTATTTATTTGAATCTAAAATTATGTAATATTCGGTCATTTGGACAACGACGAAAAAAACCCTCCCCTTCATCATTCGAATGTAAATGTAACATGAATTTTCAAATCTTTTCAACAGCCTGAAAATATAGCGAATGGGGTACACAGTACATAAGGGAAAGAAGGCTTTTGCCTTATGTGTGTTTTGTATAAAAATGCAGGCTTTTCTGAAACGTCTGTGCGTTCAAAACTCCATACAGGGGATTTGAGAAAAGCCTAACTTCAATATTCTTTCACAAATGCACATTGCTGTATTTTAATCACATAACGATTGCATTTAAACATTACGTCCGATTTATTTGTATGTTATGCGTATAAATTTAAATGGCTTGATGTATAATACGTTGTGTTGTATTGACAGGAAGCATATTAAGGTATTACA
The DNA here is from genome assembly GCA_022606485.1 of Agraylea sexmaculata. Lineage (NCBI taxonomy): Eukaryota > Metazoa > Arthropoda > Insecta > Trichoptera > Hydroptilidae > Agraylea > Agraylea sexmaculata. The sequence continues at coordinate 2,857 of JAGTTH010004400.1, read as the reverse complement.
CGATGGCTTATGAGGATTTCACAGTACTTGAGCTTCCCTTACTGTGTATGATCCTTCCCTTACTGTGTGTGATCCTTCCTGTTTCCTGTACAATCGGGACACGTGGATACGATGCCAACATCATCATATCTACAACAAGCATGTCTTACAGATTACACGTGTTAACAAACATTATGCATTATGTTACACAGGAACCGTTAAATTCAATTAATCTGGAGTAAATACTTATATATGTATAGACATTTTTGATGAACCTGTATCAATTGGAAAGGTTGTTTGTGTGGGTAATGCTTCGTCTGAACCTCGGCCCAGGCTTAACATATAGAAAATTATTCTACTACTGTCTTATATACCGTATATATATATATATATATATATATATATATATATATATATATATATATATATATAATTTATTTATCTCCCATACTTTTTATTATTTAATATTAGATACTTCACATATAAAATAAAAATGTTTGAAAAATTCTCATGTTAGTTATAGATAAAAAGATTTATATACTCTGTACACCTAAGTCTAATTTATAATATATACTGTCTTATGCAAACCAAGCAAAATTCAAATTAATTAAAGAAATTGTAATAATTAATAATATCAGTTTTGTTCATTTGAAAAATTTATTTCTTTATGTTTATATATATATATATATATATATATATATATATATATATATATATATATATATATATATATATATATATATATATATATATATATATATATACGTACGATATCAACGCTGTGCTCGCAGATATGCGAATAAATTATCTAAAACTGTGGTGATTGTGTAGAGCAGATATATAAGACTATTAATAATTTTGATTATATATTTGTAGATGAAACAACCTGAATTGTACCTATGCTTATAATAACTCAGTATTTTTGGTAGTCTCTTTACTTTAGTGATACAGGTATACCTCAGTTTTACCTTATATGTGTATTTAAGCCCCTAAAATTATTACTATTACTATTCAAATGGCTCCCCGCCAGATTTTTAATGTAGCCAATTATTTATTAAATGTCTCCTAATATGAATATTTATGTATGCGCATTTTATTCTATAGCCAAATAATTTTATATTTACAAATCATATAAGTGTCAGATTCTTTTAAATAAAGAAAACCAGAATAAGCCGAGATAATGTAGCAATTGGTATATTATTAATTAATTATTTTCGATCTTGCTACACAATACACTTTTTCATCTACAAAAACTCAAGATCTATGATTGGATAAAATCGATATACCTACTCGTATATCTAATTCAATTTTTCATAATACTAGTTTGACGGGCATTAAATTAAAAGGTGCAGGACTCTGATTAGCGCCCAGTTGCTTCTAGAAGTATAAAATATAGCACTCGTGTATTGTGATATAAATAATTATGGTAAATGAACACCTAATAAAATTGTATGTAACTGCATCGACGTCACACAAAATCAAAGCATCGGAATGAATAAGCTAGTTAATATATTTAGTATAGAGATGAGGGACAAGAGAATAAATGGCTGATGTGGATAAAAGGCAGCAGTAAATCTTTCATTAGGACTTGATTGATCATGGTTGTAGAAAGGAGGCTTTAACACTATCACTACTAATACCATTACATATCGTAAAACCTGACGATCTACCCTAATGGACAATATCTACAGCCCTGACACTCGAATGAAGCACTTGGGGGAAAACTGGCTTCTCTCACACTCAATATGGCTATGGGTATATAAAAAAATGCTAAATTATAAGATTATTTTTCAAAATTTTATTTTTGTTTCAAATATCAACCCACATGTTAATTAACTACAAACGACTAATATTGATAATTTCATCTTAAAGCAAATATTCATGATGGCTTAACGAACTTGGTCACATATTCGAAAAACCGATAGCTCACTGTCAAATCTAATATAATAATATTATACAGTTATTATACTGTATTATTAACATGATTTAATAGTTCATTTTTTTGATTGAAATAAAATTATTTATTCCCTTTAAACAATTACTAGAGTTTTGTTAAATATTTGACTCAACCTACAAATAACAAGTGTTTAGAGGTAAAAGTTATACGTTTTCCATTATTTTTGTATGTGAATAAATATGAGTAATTATTACACATAAACAAGTAACCAACTTCAGAGACTAAAAACTATACAAACGGTTAATATTGTTTGTACAAATTGTAAATTATTTCATATTTTAGCGCCACAATAAAAGGCTGCCTTTTAACCAACACCCGAAATTTAAAAATCAGTAAGTTTTTTTACTGATTAACCATTCATTCTGTATAATTTAATAGAAATAAAGAACATGGGAAACGTTCTACCTAATCGAGGAAATCAGAGTACACCAAAATAGAAAGTCAATTTCATTGGGATTTTAGAGTACGAAGTATAAACAAAGCCATTGAACCCGGTTATCAATAATAATTTTTATACGTAATTATTGTCCAGTATAGACTTATTAAATACGATAATAGACAAAATGTATTTAATTAAAATTATGTTTTTATTGTATAACTGATATTATTTTTAAAAATAAAATAAAATTTCCAATAATCCACTCAACTCAAATTTGGTTTTACCCAAACAAATTGTTATTTAGTTTTTAAGCATTATATTTTGTAACTGTTTTGTTAATATTGCTTCTATCGTTGTTATTATTTATTAATCTTCAAATTTGTAAATGGGTTTTTATTTTTTTTTCCCCATTCTTTCTATAATTAAATACTATTACTCATGTCAAATTTAAATAAAAACATTCTCATGTTAATTATAGGTAAAAAGATGTAAACAATCTGTACACCTAAGTCTATTTTCAAAGATGTATTGTTCTATCAATC